>JABANP010000429.1:0-45952 GCA_013115135.1 Perkinsus olseni
TAACATCAGCTCTTCTTCGTCTGCATCGTCTGATTAGAATTATCGCAGTATTTCTAGTGACCACAAGCAGTTGTGGTGGTACTGCCTCGTGAGGCGTGGTGCGAAGACTGAAATCGGTTTAGTTCTCGATGCTCCTATCGCCGTCCGGATGAGCTCAGCGAGGGATACCTCATACCCCGGATATGGTGGTCCTGTTACCTGCGAGTTCCGGTTCAGGTGGCCCATCTGGGGGTCCGTGTCGAGCGGCCTTGGCTGAGGTTAGGAAGGTGAAGGAGAGGAGAGCTGTCGAATCTGCATTGAGCCGGTGGAGTTGGGAGAAGGGCAAACTCGAGACAGAAAGCGCACGGAACGCCGAGACGAGCGGCAAGGTGACTCCTCTCCCGTCACTTGAAGCAGCCGAGCTCCCAGCTGAGGCGGCTGTTCGCTCCAGGCACCCTCACTGACTGCCTCGGACGGCTTGGGATTGCAAGGAGATCCTTCCCGCGTTATGATGAAAGAAGTTATACATTCGAGCTGGCTGCTGCCTGGCCGCTACGACAAGCGCACCCGCGAGATATCGATTAGCAGGAGACCTTCAAATGACGAAAATAGGCGGAGCGACGCAACTGGTCGGTGCGCATTGCTGCTGAAGATGAAGGATCGTCGACGAGAGCAGCTGGACGAGGTTGCCGCATTGGCGGCTCGCTTGAAGCAACTTGGGACGGAGATCAATCCTGAAGTGCTTGAAAGGGCATTGGTCCTACCCGAACAAAAACTGCGCGATGCAGCGAGCTTTCCAGCAGTAAGATTGTCTCCCTATACTCCGAGCATCGCAATGCCTTGGGTGCTACTCTACTGTCTTGATATCGCGCTGCCGCTAGAAGCTCTCCTTATACATCGTGCTGTACATGGTACAATCGCCACGCCTCTCAGCACAGAGGGCTGCCACGCTGTCACACTATCTCAAATGCATCGTTGAACCGATCTGCTGCGGAGGCTACCCTCCTTCGTTAGAAAATTTTCGATCACGCGAGAGAGCAGCGTGGATTCCTTCTCAGGTGCCTCGACTTCTATCGGATCCCAATCCGCCGAATGCAGGAGCAGTAGCTCAGAAACGCAGAGTTATCAAGAAGAAAGGCGGAAAGAAGAAGCGGGCGGGTATAGGAAGGAAGACGAAATGATTTTCCGCGATTTTTAGTGAAAACCAAGCACTCTGCGATAAATCGCTGGTGCTGCCCTATTCATGTCGCATTTCGATGATGATGGCGAGGTCAGCACGAAGCCGCGCTCATGTTAAAAATGTTCGAAGTTGAAGGCTTTCAGGCCACGAGTTCTTAATGGGTCGTGATACCATGAGTGTGCCTGTTCAAGACATGTTCAGCGGGAGACTCCCACGGGGGGAGCTGCAGCTGTGAATGACGGGAAACTCCCGAGAGCCTTTAGACGAAGGCAGTAGTTGCGGGTAATCGAACCACGTGCAAAATGAGACCATTTAGAAGTTGAACTCTTAAAGGTTCCATTTTTAGCGCGGTGTGTAGAGACGGCGCGGCGCACCGTCTCTCTCGCGCCGGGCGCGTGACCGTGGGCACGGAACGATTGCCTAGGGCGCCATAGGGATGACTCGTCCGGCGCTGAGTCATCCGTCCGAGCTCTCGGGATCCGAGGGGTAGCCCCTGTCGAGGCGTTGAGTCTCTCAAAGGAGGTAATGTGACTATCGGACCGATAGTATCGGTCGAAAACCAGTAAGTCTGGGGCCTATACTCAAACTCTCGGGCCGGGTTTTCCACCTGTTAATCGGACTAAATTAGTCCTTGGCCCACGCTCCCGATCGACTGACTTATTAATCGAACGACTCCGGAAGCGACTCTTGAATCACGTGAAACGGGCATTGCTGGTCCGGCGAGAGAGCTTGTCGAACAGCAACCCGGAGACACCAGCAAGCGCCTGCAGACTTGGGGCTATGATACTCATGACGTGCGTAGATGAGGAGCTCTGTTGACAACAGAATGTTGTTGAAGTTTGTAGTCACGCGGTCCGGCGATTTCAGACTGGGAAAATTTGTAAATCTGCTGTGTCACATCGAGCAGGATATGATCAAGCGTTTACACCCAGTTTGTATACCACATCTCGCCGCGAGATTCTCGGGTATCACTCGTTATAAACTGTATTTGAGTCCATAATGCGTTGTGCTATGCGTTACGCGTTCAATGCTAGCTCCAAGAATAGACGTCTTTCTCTCTCGTCCAGTCCTTTGATTGGCGATCACGAGATACTGCTTAATAAGCAGTCCCTCGATTACTGCTGTTAGGTTCTGCAACTTGCGCTCAATCCGTTATTGTATAACTCAACCAGTGAGGTATGGGGATCATTCCTAGTCCACAGTAATGACTAGTATCAATGAAGGTTCATTCAATGGGGTTCTCTATCAGAGGACGGGGAGAAAAAAAGTCTCGGGTACTGCTACAGTACTACTGTGTGGTGGTCACACATAAAATTATGGAAAGGGCCGTTCGACAACGAGAATGATACAACGTTTGGTCAAGAATTATAGTCATCGCTCATCGTCTATCAGATTATTGGACATATCATCTCTGAAGCTTATACTGGTCCTCCCCAGTAGAGGCAGTTGGGACCGTGAGATTCTGATATCCATTCTCAATAGTGCAACCAGTGATGAACTTCTCGTCATAATAACCGGCCGAATCCTCTACGATTTCATCACATGGAGACTTCAGCGTCACGGTGAAGCGTGGAGCACCGCTGCTCTGCTGGAGAGTATATCCACAATCGTATTGACCTTTCTTTAGGTGGCCTTTATAGGGAGTTATGTAAACCCTGCCGCCCTGCTCACTAGTGAACCTGAACTGTAGGATATCTGCCTCCCCGCTGGAAGAGGAATCATAGGTATAGGTCTTATCGATGGGGGATCCCAGTCCATTAGGAGTCTTCTCAGTGTCACCGCGAAAGACCTCAGGGCCGCACTGAGCGACAACGAAGATGAGGTACAGACTAGTTAGGTTGAGGTACATAGGGATGATGATTATCTGATAACCTAAAGTTGAGACTGAACTGGTCAATGCTTTAATACAATAGAGGAACTATCGCTCCATCAATGAGGGCGACTTAGCTTCGCGATCTAAGCTTCGGGCTGTGTCGCCACTGAGTGACTCGGGGACACTGTCTCCGACGTAGTGTCCCGAGATAGAGATCGCCTTTGAAGTGCATTGTGTTCCTTGCGTCTTGCCTTTGAGTGTCCAACAGCTTCTTTGATGCAATCTCGCCTTGCCGGCCCGTAAAAACTGAAAAGTCAGCACGTCTATTATGCTTACCGGCGAATTCGGTTCTGATCGTCGTTGTGCGAGCCATGCCGTGTCGTGCGCAGCCCTTCTGAACTCGGTTTTTTCGCGCAGGCGTGCGGCCCCATCCGGGGTTTGCTCTCCGACCAGAAATACATCAGACATTACTACTCATTCCATGGCGAACAAGGCATTGGCTCCCCGGCCGTCTCTGGGTCATTTATTAGCGGTCACGCTGCGCACAAGTCACCAGGTTCGGGTTAACGGAATTCCATATCCTTACCTTCGTGCACCACTCCTAGTGTGCGAGTCGCACAGGAACTGTGCCACAGTTTCAGGGGCGCCGTCCCCACCTCGCAGGGTAACCCTGCCAGGGTTGTGGAAAGTTGGAAGTTCCAGGAATTTCCGCTCGCCGAAAACATATAGAATCATGGAACGCAATGCAATATCACCCGTTGAGCAATCCCAATCTTCACAGAACGGCCATTGAAGCGAGGCTTCCAAATGCGGTTTTGGGGTTACCCTAAAACCGATAAACGTCTTCTGAACGAGGGATATCGTTCTGAACGATTCCGCCTCAGGACCGTTCTGAGGCGATTCAAGTGGCAGTTGAGTTACGGATACAGGGAGGGGCGTGGCCGTCAAAATGGGAAAGACTGTCCCACAGTGGGACTCCCACTTGGGAGCCCGCGCAGACTGCTGTCCGGGACAGCACTCTGGATAGCCTGTCCCGGGTAGTCTCAGTAGTTGCGAGACTCCCAATTGGATATGAGGACCCGGCCTAATATAGTTCAGCTAACAGCATGCCTCGTTAGCTCTCATGCGGATGCCCATAGCGATAGAACTTGATGAGCCCAATGATCGGGCGGCCCAAGTTGGGTCCAATCGGATAGAATCGTCCAACCAGAGCACGGATGCACTTGCGATTGTGGTGGACCCTGGCGCCGGTGAGAGAAAAACTAGGCACGTGAGTCCTCTGAGGGACCTATGGCAGTTAACTCCTGCTCGGCTGCTCAGGCGAGCAGGAGTCAGCAGAGCAATGCTGAGTCAACACTGATTCGGATTAGTTGCTTGTGAGGCTTATTAGACGCCATTTCACTTCGTCTGTCTGATACGTATGAGGGGACGGTCAGATATCAGGTTGAAGTCTCATTCGGGCACGGGAAGTCGGTGATAAGCAGTCGGAGTTACTCATGCTGCGCAGCAGTCTTGTTGTGCAATCGGCTACAATTTGCGCTGTAGCCAGTCCCAAATGGCCATTGATTTAACCATAAATGAAGGAACGCAGAACAGGAGAGACTCCGCAGACTCCACGGCCGCAGTATCAGCAGTCATCGTGTGCAGCAAGTGTAAGGGGCAGCTGAGGAGCGACATCACTGGTAGGCCATCGAGGCTTGATGCTTTCTGCTCGGAGCGTAGCAACCTCGCTGTGTACTGTTCTTGCCGATCCGCTCCTTTGGTGCGATTTACGAGGAGATTGCGTCGCAATTCTGCATCGTAAACCGGGTAGAACGATGGTATACTCGCACTGAAGAGCTCCTAGACAGCACGAGAATGGGTTGTCTTGGCAGCCTGCAAATGGCAGGTCTTCGGAGATGCGGCCATCTCTTCCATGCGAGATGCGCCTCGTCCGTCCACGAAAGATGCCCGAAGTGCAACAAGCCCGTGAAGGACGTAGAGACGGACTACCTCAGGTTGGCGCGCTCGCTATGCTCAGATTTCCGAAGTATTTCTCTGCAATGCTCGTCATTTGATAAATCATTCGAATGATACCATAAGCCGCATGACCATCGACTTGGTATTGAATTATCGAAGGAACGTGCATCATAGGTGGAATGGCAGCTGGCGTGATGATAGGATATTATGATCGTATCCGAATGATTCTGGGAAAGATAGTTGAACTACGGCTACGAGGAAGGGTTCAGGGTCAACAGTGAACCTGGCCAACCTATGCAGTCCCTCGGTCAGGCGTTGTTGGTCGGACTCTGAGTCAGGCCGTCAGAGCACTGGAATCTTTAGCTCGGTAGATGGTTTAATTTTTCAGTTTCTACATCACTTTTGGACACCATGACTCAGACACTGTCACTGCAGCGTCACAAGGTGAGATGTTGAGCGATCTGGGGCCGTATGCGGATCCTGATTTTCGGGGTGATGCAGAGTAAAAAATCGTCATCAATACTCAAGCACAGATTTTTCACTGAGTTATGAATCTCGGGCTATCATCCTGCATCATACTCAAGAATCCTGCATCTTGTATCCGATTACTTACTCAGCATCATAATTTACAGCTGATCTTGGTGTCAGAATCACTCAGAAATACTCAGACCTAGATGCGAAACATATTAACCGCAATGAGCTACCTACCCTGATGCACGGAGGGGTCGCAGGTTCTATCCTAGGCGACCGCCTTTTTAAAGCATCTTACACATTCGTCCTCACTGTGTCAATCCGAGTAATTCGACTCGGGTTCAGTTACTGGTGCAAGCTTTCTTCCGACTTTTCCGACTCCGAGTTTATCTTGGAGAAGAAAGTATATTCTCTAAATAAGGAATCTCGCTCGCCCAAAGAAATGCCGGCGCGCCGTGCGTACTTCGTCCTTAGGTAAAAGATCAGGGTGGCCCAGCGGGGAAGAATGCTATTCTTTCTTACCGGGAATTCCGGAAATTCCCGGGAAGAAAGAATGCTCAATATTCCCTGGAAGAATGGTTGAGATTCTTCCCGGGTATTTAGGTGCTTCATTCCAATGGTTTGACCTGAGAAAGCATCGAGTACGGGTGGATATGCGCGCCGAAGGCGCGCGAAAAAGAATTGGGGGGGCTTGTTTCAATGGGGAAGAATGCATTCTTTCTTCCCGGCTATATTCCCGGGAATTCCCGGAAGTTCCCGGGAATGGGAAGTGATCCATTCTTCCCACTTTTGGGCCACCCTGTAAAAGATTTTAATCAGTTTGTCTTGGGATTCGAATAAAATTACGAAACTCCAAGATTGCAAGACGTTACTCAAAGTTTTGAATCAGCATCACCCATGGGCGTCGCGGCGAAAAACCCCCGGTACTGAATCTCGGCGTTTTAACGTGTAAATTTGGCGTGATTCACGGAGTGATTATGCATCTGCATCAGATTCTGAGTAAGAATTGTGATTTGTATCACGGGGGTCGGATGCTCAGAGTAAAATACTCAAGAATCAGAGTAAAAAATCTCGACTCAGGGAAAATACTCTACTCACAAATCAGCTACTCAGACATCTGAGTAATTACTCACACGAGCTCTTCCTGTATCAAGAATCGGCATCAGTCGCTGATCAGAATCAAGCATCATGAATCAGCATCGTGAATCAATACTCTCTCTCAGAGCTCAGGAATCAGCATCTTGAATCTTGCATATTACTCAGAGTAATATAATCCGACTTGCGTACTCAGCATCACTGCCCGATTTTGCTCACGCATCGGGATCACAGGGTGATTTTACTCCGGGGTAGCGATGCACGCATCAGGATCCGCATACGGCCCCTGGTCCTTCAGTATTTCCACGATGCACCTGTGTTGCGGATATATCCCAGAAATGAGCGAGCGGGCACCACTGCCGGCTGATGCACTCGCCCGTTCGATCGTATCAAATTTCTGAGCCGTCTGGCGGAGGTGTCTCGCTTTCACAACCCTTGGAGGATACCGCCTCCTGTATGCGCACGCTGGATGATGCCATGTGTATCTTCATGCACGTCTTTGCATGTCCCTCACTGTGAAGGTTGTGAAAGCGAGACATTTCCGCCGTGAGGGCGTCACATTCACTTTTCAGACGAGGAAACTGAGCTCCGGCAGAGCGCACTCGAGGCTTACGCGAAGAAGGAACAACTGAAGGCAGACAGACAGGTGCACTGCGGTCCACGCTTCGCTGACGGGCTCCATTGCTCAAGCGACCCAGCGGAAAGAATGGACATCTCGGATGCTCATCTGACGTCGCTTTCTTAGAGTCACCTGTCAAATATTCGAAAAGGTGAGCAAAGGAACCAGGAGCTCCAAGATAGGCTCGCACGAGTGGCTAGCGAGTGCTCGAGAATAGAAAGAGAACATGCCCGGGACGAGGCGAAGGTGAGACCCACGCGCGACCGGCGCTTTGTGTGTCTCATCCAGAAGCTGTTGCGTCTAGTGCCTTCGAGCTGACAGAGCTTTGATTATGGTCATCTAGGAAGACTGATAGATATATCTTGCTATGCGATGTTCATGCTTCATTGCTTAGTTGGATGAGATGTCCCGAACGATATCGCGGAACATCGAGCGAACTACGGGCGCTGCGAAGTTGATTGACAATCTCGAATGTCAAAGAATCGTGCAGACAGCATGGAAGCAGGTGCTTGGATGGACAGGGTTTGCTTACGATACTCTTCCATAGACTTTATCATTGAATGATAATAATTCGCAAGTTGAAGACCTCCTCTGGGCTTCATGGATTTCGATTCGAAACTTGTGAATTCTTGCAACTAGCGTTCTGCTGATGAGAATTCGGGATGAGTTACCGGCGGCCGGTGACCGGCCTATCCCTCAGACGGCTGATGCTTTTGGTGAGGTTTCACAGGATGATGTGATCGCGATGGCTGCAGCGCATAGAGCTACAAAGGACATGCTGCAGTCGATAAGAAATGCAGCCTTGGCCAATGATAAGGTGAGCGTGGGGCTCTGCAAGGTTGAATGGGGATGATGAACATTCCAGTGCTGTTGAGGCTCGCGGCATCAGCGTTCGGAGTCATCTGGTTGTCATTTCGTTGGCTCCGGTAGAGTGCCGTGACTTATGGATCAGAAGAGCTGACGAGCCGTAGCGCTCGTCTGGAGACACCGCCAAAGCCGCACTACTTGAGCGGCGGTGTCGCGTACTTGCGACGACGCAGTGACGGCTGTCCAAATTCGGCGTATTCACGAACGAACACTGAGGAGTAACTTTCGGGCTAACGGAGTTCAGCCTTTTTTCTCGCGTCTTTCGTAGACGAATTTTCATCGAAAATGGTGATGTGGTTCTCACTAGCGGCTTTCACTTGGCGGGTGCATTCCGATTGACGCCGATTGCCCGCCACTGTTGGTCACCGAGCTCGAAAAGCGTCTATGCGATAGACTCTATGGCCTCAGGATAGAGTTGAACGCGTTGTCGGGTTCGTCCTATCGGCGGTGGACGATAGAAGGACAGAAGAAAGGGAGACGCACAGGAGGGTTCAGGAGAAGCGGCGTGCAATTCAGTGCAAGATGGAGGAATTACAACAACTTCGGTCGAGGAATGCGCGCAACTCCCATAAGGCACGCGCCCGGGTGGATAAGTAAGCCACGTGTAGGGAGGTGAATGCTCTTCGGGTCGCGGATCTGGTGGACTCGTGGTGGAATTTGTTTACAGGGTCGGAGATCGCCAGAACAAGAGAGTCAAGAAGTCGCTACATCCGATCGGCAAGGGAGCAAGTCTTGCCAGGGCTAAGAAACAGAAGATCATCGATCTGGATGAGGACGGATTGGAGGCTATTCCTGTGGGCCATAGGTCTCTCTCCGTATAGCGCTAATCTTATCTGTTTCGGAGGTCGGGGCCTCTGCAATTCGGAAATAATTCAAAACGGCTGTTCTTGTGGCGTAGTAGAGTCACGTAGATCGTATATCAGGAACGTCGCACCTATTTGGCAGGGGCTCATGCCGCACTGCCTTCTTTCAGCCTGAAAGTTTCAGGCACCTGCACGCCGCAAAAATAAACGCGCCAGTGACGAGGACTGCCTTGACTGCACGAACGCTGGAAGTCTCTTCTATTATCTGGGAGTTGCGTTGGCCCTCCGGGCGAGTGAGAATTTTCGGATCGCGTGCTCCACCCTGAAGAGTGGACTGCACCTGAGATCTCGGCGTGAAGTTCTTCGGAAGGTATTTTGAAATTTGAATGAAACATACGATGGATGCTGTTAAAATAATCACAGTCTTCACTCAAGTCACTTGCGGACACTGTATTTTAAAGTGGATTGATGCTTGCAGGGCGGCGCTGGGTCGTAGCCGATGGGCCCCAGAAAAGAAGCAGTTCCAAGCGCGAGTTTAGGAACCGTCCTTGATCGTTCCCTGACAAAGTATTTTAGGCTCCACCGAGTGCACTGCATCAGTCCTATCATTAGCTGAGCATCCGTTGAAGCAGGTTTGATCCGAGCTATCGTTCGCTATCGTGTGGAACGGCCCGGTCTAAGCTTCTCTTCGGGCCGTCTTTGCGTTGGTACTGTCCTATGAGTCAGCCTCACGATTCTCGCAGAGTGGAGGCCCTCTTCGTGGTGCTAGCAAAAGTGAGAATTATCGGCTCTCCGTCGGGCCCCTGTCGACCCTGGATTGAGGATTTTCTGAATTATCGTTCACGGACGCTCGAGTGAACTTCACTCAGTGAAGGAGGCCTCGACCTCGATCTGACCTGATCGACCTCGGTTTTGAGAGTGTAAGCGTAAGACAAAAAAATAGAAGTTGTTACTAGAACTAGACTCGCGACAATCGGAGTCACGCCGTGCCTCTAGACGCGCGCACGTGACGCCGCGTGCACGTGACGCCGCGTGCACGTCACGCAACGTCTTGCGGTCCCGCCTGCAGTTATTGCAGTTCCACGAGGCAACCCACTGAATGCCTCTCCTTCATCGGAAGCAGGAGGAGGCCCCGTCTAGTATATGATTCGTCGTCGACGAATCGGTGATGAGCGCACACCAGTGCGACACAACCTTGACGAGGGCATAGTGGAAGGACTCTGTGTTTGTCCCAGTGGGACAACCAACGGGGACTGAATTCTCTGTAGGCTGTCCGGGAGACCCACCCCTGAACCTGGCTTGGAGGGCTGTAGCGAGCTCGATTGGCGATCAAGCTTGCGGCCGAGACTCGCCGTCTCAATTACATACAATTAATTGCCGAGTCAAAGTGCAAATCGCCAGACCCGAAGATAACTGGGGTTTTCGCGATCTGATGCTCGACCTGCGTACACGTCGCGCTATAAAACGCCCTTCCTCGCGTGCCCCCCGTGAATTCGGTTTCTCTGTGTCCCTGAGCCGGAACCAGTGAAATCCGGAAGCACCTTCAGTTCAGCCAAAAACTACGGGAAGCAGTTACCAATGCCGAACATCGGGTTCCGCTATACTATTCTTCGCTTCAACTCCCTCTACCGTAGCTTCCTGTTGTTCGTCTACGTCGTGCACATGGTGGAGGCGCTCGCTGATACACCTTGGGCTACTGTTACCGCCGACTATCCCAAGCGTTGTAATCGCGGTCCTGGTCCGATGAAAGAGGGTGGCGATCTTCGCGTGATGAAGGGTACATGCATCTACAACATCAGAGGCTTCCAAGCGGGTGGGGGTTATCAACGGAGCGCCGGTGTCATTATCAAAACTAACATGCCAGGACGTATTGGTTGGATGAAAGTTCAGTTCGATATAGTGGAAGGCACGGAGGCGGGACCTGAGGTAACAGTGAATACCTTAGGTTTCGCTCACGTGGGATTTGCTCATGGCGACATGAGCTTTTGGTGGAATCCCGCCCCGGGTAACCGTTCGTTCAAGATGATCGCTGGAAGGAAGGTCCACGTCGACATGGCATCCATCGCCTACGGTTTCTTTCCTGATCACAAGAACGCCTGGACCTCGTGGTATAGCATCCAGGGCGACGCTCTAATGTGCTGTGTGATGAGTCTCAGCTCTAACGTGCCGGCTAAGGGCGTCCCCGGTGTAAGCTTCGAGCAACTCGTATACATGGCGGTGGTACCAGACGGATGGCAGTATACTGTTGCTTTTCAGGCGGTTAGTCAAGGAGGGGCCGTGCCGAAGTTTAATTTCACGCAATATATTGCTAACGGTACGCTGTACGGGTGATTTGCCGAGAACCTTCTTTTCAAGACGGGGGCCCCTCACTCTTGAGTGACTCTTCTCTTAAGAAAGTATTTCGGTCTGCAATCGATTTCGTCCCACTTGATCTGAGAATTATGATAACTTTATTCCATGCTTACCAACTTATTTTGAACTGTGGCTGAAGGAAGTGAGCCCGATTTCGATATGACTTCATTGGGGGAAAGCATTGTGTTCGGAACACAGAATCTGGGAGTCCCCCCGAGCTATCCGTCTACGATGGTGAGAATATGGTGACGCTTCTTTTTCCCTTAGAGGGGCTATCGCCGTTTTGAGGTATATCCCTGGAGGATAGCCCTACTAGGGCTGCCCTAGGACTATCGTCGAGTCACAAGAGTCGGAGAAGTGCTTGGCGGATATCGAGAAGTCCTTGAGAGTCACCGAAGGCGCTCCATAGCGCGGGACGGCCCATAGGCTATGGGCCATAGCTAGGCCCTAGCCCATGAGATTATCGAGTCCGCCTTCAGAGAGATCATGGAACAGCTCTGCCGGAGCCGAGGGAGACGGATAACGGCGAAATTAGAGTTCAGTAGCACTATCCCGATGATTCATCAGAGGTGAGACGCATATCACTGACCGTAGTGAACGTGGTAGAGTCTTTGCCGCGAGGTCGCCTCGTGCGTGCGAGGTGACGTCAAGTGACGTCACCAGACAGGATGAATCCTGCTGAGCGAGGCATGTAACTCGGTCTACCGGTAATCTCGACCGTCTTGGCCACGTTCTCAGTGTTGCCACAGTACTGTTGTGTCGTGTCCCTTTCCGTATGGGTTAACTCTCCGTAAAGACCTTAACAATCTTGCACTCCCGTGTTTCGCTGGTACGCGCGCACATAGCGGACACGATTTCACGCTAGCCCACGCAGGAGTACCCATTGTTCAAGCGGGGAGGGGGCGAAGTTGGAAAAATCGAGTACTGTTCGATGCTGGAGGCACGAAAGGCGACGAGAAGTTGTTCAAGCTAGCCGAATTTCATGTCAGAAGTGAATCCTCCAGGTTGCTTCGCGTGGACCGTCCACGGTGGACGTCAGTGACCTCACAGCGTGACGGGGCGTTGCTGGGCCTGTGACGTGACACGCCACCGCACCAGAGGCCCCATGAGAGCTCCTCGCGGAATTCTCCTCCAATGCTAGCTGGTAGGTGGCCTAGGTAGACGCCCGAGCCGCCTATGCTCACATCATGTGAGTCACGTGGAGCATGCGCGTTCTGTTCTTCCGGGTTTCTTAGCCCCGCATTATTCAGTTGACAACTTACTCCGCTCTATGCCCTCGAGCTTTAGAAACCCCTCTGCTTGCCGCGTCTCGCACTGGCTCTATCACGGGGCCTTTTTCGTCTCCACTCTGCAGCTGGTCCTTTCTGGAAATCCCGTCCGCAAGTCAGCCGACCCCCCTCCCACTACCACAACTCCGTCTGTCGTTCCTAATCATCACACGACAGCTGCCGCTACTTCCGTTTCCCCTTCTGCCTTCCCTTCTGTCGCTACTTCTGCCTCCCCTTCTGGCACGACTCCCACTATTAGCCCATCGCCTACTACATCTGCAGCCGCGCCTGTTACCGCCGCCTACTCCAGACCTTTTGAGGTAACTGCTGATTACCCCCCGGGTTGCAGAGGTGGTCCGGGCCCGGGAAAGAACGGTAAAAGTAAGATTATGGTGCTTCCGGGCTCCTGCGTTTACATTATGAAGGGTCGTAACTCGGACGGCGTTCAACAGGAGAGTGTTGGGTTTAAACTGGCAGACAATAGACCAATGTCCGACGGTGCACTAGAAGTTCAGCTCAATTCAGTTCAGGGCGACCCGGACGAAGAGCCGAGGGTTAGTGCGGATATCAGTGGTCGCGTACAAGTGGTTTTTCTGCGCCCTGATGGTACGTCTTTCCTGTGGGACCTGGCTTCGGAGCTTAATGAGCGGCAGAAGCCGGGAAAGGGGGGAAAGATCAGTTTGACATCGAGCGTGACTGCGACTTCCCCAAATATCCTCCACGTAGCTTCGACCCCCTTTTTCCCAGTCGGGGGTGACGCCAGCAGCGAGCTCCTATTTTTCACTTCCTCTGGGACGGCTGGGGACCAGTCCTTCATGGCCACGCCGTTCATTTCTTTGAAAAGGAAGGGCGAAGGCTGGGAAACCCATAGACGCCCATAGACGCATATAACACTTCTTTGCACATCCACCAACACCTCCATATATTACTCCACGACTAGCTCACTAGCCAGTCATCGGGTGCCACAGCTCGCACAAACTTTCGCGCTCGCCCGAGCCGCACACACAAGCGTGATCCTAATCACTTGGAACCACAGCTAGAGGTTTCCCCCACAAGAAATCGTTCCGCATTTCTCTACGATGGAATATCAAGTCGTCCTGCAGGTTAGAGCATTGAGTAATGCCTATGAAGATTTATTTTCACAGAATGTTGCTATAACTGGTGTATTGTATGACTAGCTTGCCGAGCGGCTTGTCGAGCTGTTTTCCAATCTCAGTGGGGTTTCAGCGAACCCGATTCACTTTCTTTCCGTCCACTTTTTCAAGATTCATTTCACTGTTGCAAAGAGTATCGTGTTGTAGAAGTGCTCTTGAGCCAGAGCAAGAACTTGGGTCTCCTCGGGTATGATACCCGAGCTGTTCGTCGCCGACGAACATTGATGAAGTCGATTCGAGATTCGATTCTGTCACAGAATTTCTGTGAGCTGGTAGGAACTCCAACGCGTCTAGTGACAACATAAGGTGGCGAAATGAAACCGGTGCCTGAGTGAGAAAGGTGGCGGCCATACGATCATAGTATTACTATGGCCGCCATAGTGAGTGATCTGTTATTGAACTGTTAATTTCTAAGAGAAAATAAGATTGAGATCAACTTCACCAAAGTTCATCTGGTTATTATGGTTACCGCCGGTAACTTACCGGAGGTTCGGGCGTAAAAACTCCCGTGCGATTTTCCCCGGACCCTCTTCAGTCACACCCGAAATCTTCCCGCTGTGATTTTCAGCCTGCCACCGTGCCACACCTAAGCGATCGTGCATGAAAGTATCTAAAAAAATCCTGTACGTCCAATTGAAAGATTCTTTCCCAAGAGCGCGAGGTATTATAGCCCACGATCTGTGTAGGACCTATTCACAACAACTCGTGTTGTAGCATCAGGAATCCTGATGCTCGGGTCAAGGCGGGGGTTAAATGAGTTAACAACTCATGACTCAATGAGGGACCCCGTTGGTTGGATTTCGGGGGCAACCCGAAGAAGATCCCTAGAACGTTGCTCTGAGCAACGTGCGGCGAGGGAGTGTGAGCAACTTGCTCACACTCCCCCGCCGCAGCGCAGGAATTATATGCCCGAACATTTCAGGTGAAAGTTGATCCCCGAGATTGATGTCCTTATCAGCGAAATTGACTTCCTTAATCCTGAAATTGTGTGCCTTATTCGCGAAATTGAATTCCTTATTTGAGGCCTGCCGCTAAAATGATATCTTTATCCGCCAATTGTATACCCCCGTCTCGACCTTTCCGCCAATTTGCCGACTCAACTCGCTAATGTGATGATGTCCTCGACCCCCATATAGGCAACGGTCTTATCCGCAAAATAGGCTTCTGAATGGTATAGTAGTCGAACCATCGAGTGGCAGGTCTAATCCATTGATTCAGAAACGGTAATGAGGTGTCAGCTGACTCAAAGTTCAAGTTCATGAACGGGTCAAACATAAACAGTTCACGATGAACTGAGCTGAGCTAGCAGCGATGCACGCTGGTGATTGATTTGTGAAGCTCAGGAACGCTTTTCGTTATACTGCCATACAATGGAACGTATTCGAGTCACAGCTGGTGGTGCGTCCAAAACGGAAGTAAGTCCTTGTCTTGGTATTCACGTTCCGAACGTGACGTTCGGGTAGGAACGCTCAGGTCAGCTCTCTACCCGGCAAAGGCAGTACGAATAATCGTATCGCGCTCGAGCTGTCGTCCCCGTCGAACAACCGGGCATTCGGTCGCATTCAAGTGGGAGGCCAACATCCCGACGGAAGGCTCCTGTGACGGGAGTCCCGTGACTCGAGGCTCGAGTCTCGAGCCCCGTCGATGCTTTGTATTACAAAGCAACTTTCCTCGCGAGGTCATATGGTCCATAATATGGACTCCATATGATATGGAGGTTGCAGCGAAATTATCTCGTAGACGATGACGGCCCGCCATCGTCTCAGACTATGCATCTGCATATCCATACATCCGTACTACCTGCTAAGCAGGTCCGGCTTGAGCGAGTGCCGATTGAAAGAGACTCTTTCAATGAGCTCTCACTACCTAAAAGATGGCCGCATCAGTGCTGCAGCAGAGCTAATGCTCTTCCTAGCTTCGGGATTTGGTTCCGGAATACCATAACTTATGAATCACGAGGCTCGTCTCATGGGCGGCTAGAAGGAGGCCCATTCGACACCCTGGTCAGGCGTCGTTGGATCAGAAGTCTGAACTTCGTAGGTAATATCCAAAGTCATCGCTGAGTGGCACGAGGCCCTAGAGGAGGGCAGGCCGCGTAGCCCGAAGTGAGTCAGCCTTGAAACGTCCAGGTTTTTGTGCCAGGATTCGTGGCACGGGGCCCGAGCAGGACATAAAGGGCCTCGGGGATCCAAGTTTGAGCTTCTTATATGACAGAGTGGCGGTCAGTTACGGTTACGTTAAACGTGGGGAATCTTTGGACTTGCACATATACGGCAGGGGGATTGGATGCCTTGGAGAAGAAGAAGTATCAAAGGGACGTCGTCTCGCTGAGTCTCAATTACCTCACGCTGGAGAGCCTCCTCTTGGACAGGAGTTTCTGCCAGAATCTCGCCAAGGTGTTTCGACTCACTGAGCCAGAGAAATCGTGCATGTCTCGCTCCGGTGCCGGTCAGTTTCAATCTCTCAAGTCAGTGCGACTGTCCCATAATGGTCTAATGCGAGGGGTTCTGCAGAGCCTCTCGCATCTTCAGATTCCTGGCGCTCCTAGCTGAGGGCCATCCCGAGCTAGAAGACTTCTCTATAGACTGTGGGGAGGGGAATAACGACCTAGTGAATATGGGAAGCGCCAGTTCGGCGACTCGACTGTACTACCGTGCCGCGATTGTGTCGAAACTGCCCGAACTCGACCTACTGGACAACAAAGAGGTGAGTCGAGCTCTCTCGAATCTGTACCGATGAACGTGTTGGTTCAACAAGGCGATCTAGGCATATGCAGCATGGCCTGCAAAGACTGAGACCTCGAACTAGCTGGGACATCGACACACTTCGCGGCTGCAGTTGAGAAGCGATTCTCAGGACTCCTGAGTCCGGGGAGTGTCCAGCCCTTCAATCATTAACAGCTCATGTAGCCGGACACGAACCGATTGAATCGGTCCGATTCAGGTATCAGCTTTCGAGCGCCAGCTGGCTGACGTTATCAAAGGGAGCCGGGAAATCTCGAATAGCCTCGAGCCAATCGATGGAGTCCTCGCACTCGGTCGGCGGAGGTTTGGAAGCAACCGTACGCTCCGCCGCTCAGGCTTTGCCCACCTGCAGGTGCGCCGAGAACGTCGTGCAACCGGAACGGACTTCGTTGACGGATAGTCTCGAGTTCTTCGACACGCACCTCGAGAAACTTATCCGCGATTACCTTGAATCTGTTTGGGAAGAGATATTGGCTGATAACGAAGTAATAATAAGTAGAAGTACGGATAGACGAATCAGGCACCCTCGATCAGCAGCCAGTGACTCAAAACGAATAAATAAGTAGTCCTACTAGCCATAAGCCGACCTCACGAAAAATCGTTAAAGAATCAGAGACCAGGAATCGAGGAAGCCCTTCTCCCAGGCACTTGCGCGCCGCAGTAATTGACGAACCAGCAAAGGCGACTGCCTCAACTGCACCAACGCTGGGGCTCTTCCCTACCAGCTGTGAATTGCGTTGACCCTTCGGGGGGTGTGGGCAATTTCGGGTCGTGACGCTACCGTCGTGTGCGTCACTCGGAAGAGGAACCTGAGACTTCTGTGCGCAGTTTTTTCCGAAGGGGGTTTTTGAATTTTTAATTTTGGAGTCCAAAATTCGCGTCACGCGGTAAACACGTTATGACGCGTTATCGCGTTAGAGTTTTTCGCGATATTGCGTATCACGCGTGCGTTATCGCGACACGACAATGACGCGAAGTGTTATCTCAACACAACATGTCGCGTTTTTCGTGTAAAACACTTCGCGTAACACCGTTTTACTCGTAAATCAGGTGAAACTCCACTAAGTGAATACAGTATATCCATGGCGTACTTTTCATACCTACCATTCGCATATCTCAATAGTTAATAACTATCAGTTATAGTTGTTAGGTAACGAATCGTTCCTAACGAGCCGTCTTGAGAATCATTCGTTTCCAGAGTGTCAGGCTTGGGCCGCCTGCGACTCAACTCATTGCCATGGAGGTCTAAAGAAGGGATGGAACGTCTATCCCAACGCGTTTGCGTTATTCCAACAACGGAGCTCAAATATCAACTATCCCCGGCCTAACCTGACGAATTGAGCGAAAGTTAACGGTTATTCGCGTAATCAACGGTTGTGATATAATACCAAGGAAGGTTTGGTAGTTCAATGCTGGATTATATATTTCAATTCCCAATTCTAACGAAAACTCGTTGATCTAACGAAAATATCGGGGGACTCCAACGGTGTTCAGGCTGAACAGTTCAGCTCTAGAATCTAGATCGGGCCCGGGTCGTGTGGCAACGACTGCGAGAAGTACGAGCGAACCTTCAAAAGACTAACACAACAGGGTGGATTTGATCGATAGCGGCGCTATCATAGCGCTATGTTCTCGTTTAGTTGCCTACATTACGATCAGAGATTCCCTCTCATTCCTCAAGAGCTGCTCTCCTAAATAGGCTGGAGAGTTCAATACTCTCCGTCGAATAGCGAAACTTGGAGCTTACTATTCCCTAGTATTTTATTGGCTTCCTGTTATCCCCCGAACTCGACATGAAAAGTGGATTGTGCGCCAGGCGCACTGCGCCTACACGCTACCCTTAATTCCCGTCAAGACATTTCTTCCCTCCCATTATTACAAAAAACAAGCATCACTTGATGAGTTGCACCTTTGCAACGCAACACCACTCGTTCGGAAAAAGGCAAAAATTCCCATCGTCAACATGCACAGTGCTCCACAATCGCTGGAAGGGTTCTCTGCCATGAGCTTGAACGAAGAATGGGTCGGGAAAGCGCTGAAAGCACCGAAGTAATAAGGATGAGCGATAACGTGATAGGGTTGCTCAGAGAAAACGAGCCTACGAGGAAGGACGATAACAGAGGACCGCCAAGCGCTGAATGTACGTTGATATGGTCACAGTGGAGTCCACGCTGAGCGAGCCCCCTACTGTTGGTTCATATCTGTACTAGCACTGAAGATCACAACCGTATGGGTGAACGCGATTTCTTCGAGAATATGCCATGAAAAATACAAAACGTATCACAGAGGACCCCCAAGCGCTGAATGTACGTTGATATGGTCACAGTGGAGTCCACGCTGAGCGAGCCCCCTACTGTTGGTTCATATCTGTACTAGCACTGGAGATCACAACCGTATGGGTGAACGCCATTTCTTCGAGAATTTACCGTGAAAAATACAAAACGTATCAGAGAGGACCCCCAAGCGCTGAATGTACGTTGATATGGTCACAGTGGAGTCCACGCTGAGCGAGCCCCCTACTGTTGGTTCATATCTGTACTAGCACTGGAGATCACAACCGTATGGGTGAACGCGATTTCTTCGAGAATATGCCATGAAAAATACAAAACGTATTACAGAGGACCCCCAAGCGCTGAATGTACGTTGATATGGTCACAGTGGAGTCCACGCTTAGTTACCACTAAGCTAAAGTGGCTCACACAAGATGATGTCCAGAAACTTAGCGGTCAAATAACCGTGGCGCGAGATTTTCCACCTACCGTTATTATGGACAACGCGAGCACACCAAACAGTTCAGCCACGTGACAGGATTGAACTGACGTCCTTTGGCTTTCAAAGCAGACGGTATACCAGTGGTACATCGTGGTCTTACGCAAAGACCTACGCGATCATTGGTTGATGCATGCGGGCCAGATGGTTGACTCCAGTCAACGGTGAGAGTCGCTCTCCGTGAGAGGCACATAGGACGCCATTCCACTCCATCCACCTGGTAGCGTATCAGTGATATGTGAGAGGGTGGCTCGCAATAGGGCCTATCACATGGTGAAGGTTGAAGTCTCCCTTCGAGCATGTGAACTTCACATTGTGAAGGCAGCGATGGTCGCTGGGGGTCCCTCATGTCGCGCAGGAGGCTTCTTGTGATGTCGGCTGCACTGAGCACAGTTGATCGATGCGGCGATAATTCGCACTGACAGTACCGCGGCCTGATTGGCCCCAGCAGAGTATTCTGGACTGACTGCAGTCCAGTGGCGGCGAACTTTCGTCTGAACGACGTTCTCGTTTAGCCCTGATCGTTATCTAACCCAATATTGCACTCATTGAGCAACGCGCCATCAGGCTGCTTGGCATCACGGAGCCGTTTTGATATCTTGAACACTCACTGCTGTTCTCGGATGTAAGCTTGATGCTTTAGTGGGCTCAAGTTGGTCGCAAGTCACTTGCGACGTAGAGGTCGACGAAGACTTCGACTGCCTCCACGTTAACTTCCGTTACGAAGTGCCTCGTCATCGAATCTGCAGTACCGGTTTGTGACTCTGCTCGAACTTCGCGCTTTTCCGAGAACTTGGACTCGGAAATCAGAGCACTGTAATCGGCTCCAGCGCTCTTCGAAGAGATATTATGCCTCTGCGGGTAATCTAACCTGCGCTATTCAGGAGCTAGATTGTGAACCATCCCTTCAACAGAGAAGTGCTCAGGCATGCGATCCGGAGTCACACGCCGTGAGTCTCACGGGTCTTCAGAAAACAGCCTTCGCCAAAGAGACATACTTCTCATCACTCTGGGGTAGTTTTCCCTGAGCAGCTCAGTCACCGAGGGAGGAGGGAGCATCTACGACTCACTTGTTACCAGCAAACTATATATTACACATAGTATATCTATCTAATTATAATAATACCATATAAAAAGCTACAATACACTAAGTGAATACAGTATATTCATACTTACCACCTGCATATCCCAATAGTTTATAACCATTGTTAGGTAACGAATCGTTCCTCGTCTTGCGAACCATTCGTTTCCCGATTGCTAGGCTTGGGGTCCGAGCCTTGAGCTGCCTGCAACTCAACTCATTACCATTAAGGTCTAAAGAAGAGACTAACTTGAATGAGTATGGGCCTGAACTCAGTCCTTCAACTCAGATGCCGAGTAATACGGCCATTGCTCGGCCCGAGCAAAGTACACATTCCCAGAATAGAGCACAAGCACATTTAGTGCCGAGAAAGACAGACTTGTGTCGGCCACGACCATTAGGCGACGTAAGCCCAACAACCGATGCCTACGATGATATATTATATCACCAAAATGCTCTTGATGGCTTGTTACTGACATGATGTCAGTACAAACAGAGCAGGCTGATTATCGAAAAAAGCCGACAATGTGATTGTCTCACCAAAATAACGTGAAAATACTCGCGATCCGCCTCACGAAATTGTGCTCCCTGCCTCTCGCTACGACATCCTGTGGTTTTGATAGGTCGGTGTCGTCGATTGCCGTGAAGCTTGAGGAAGATGCTTGAGCAGCAAGTGTTGCCAGCAAAATTCCACATCGTACTCAACTCCACTAGGGACTAGCAGTACGTCAGGGTTATCGAGACCAAGAGTATCAAACTCTTCTTTCATCTGACCCGCCAACCACATCCAGAAAGGGTGCTCATCGTCTGTCGCTGCAATAGCCAGTTCTGTCGGCATGTTACTGTCATCGTCAACCACATAGACCAGCTTGTTCCGCACTTGGTCGGCCATTTCCAGCCAGAAAGCGGCATCACCACTTCCACTGGCCGCCGCGGCTCCAGGATGTGGCACGGTGGCTTCGTCGGGTAGCCCAGAGCTTGAGCTGCGAGTCGGTTCGGCGACTAGCCCAACCGGTGCGAAACCCCTAGTTGAAGTCAGAAGTAGGGTCGAGAGCAGATATCTGAGTAGGGTGAGCATACTTGAATAAGAAGCAAGTCCTGAGAAACGTCACAGATGATTGGCCTAGGGCGCGCAAAGGTCAAAAAACCCATAATTTGGGTGATTTAATCACACCACTACGGGCCGTAGTCTACGGCGTGGGACCGTGAGAAAGGGCACTTGTAGCGAGAGAAAATCGTGAGACAACGATGGACGCAACCAGCGTGGCGCCGGGAGGGTGACGCTAGCAAGTGGGACATTTTGACCCGGACCTAGAGTCGCAGGTCACAAGTTGTGACTCACAACTATGAGAGAAGATCTGTCTTATCCTCTCTTAGTGGCAACAGGAAGTTGAGTTACAGATAGAGGAAGAAGTATGTGTGCCCGTCATGGTGGGAGTCCCACTGAGCGGTTGGCACTGTTAGACCCTTGAGATTCAGCGTTAACGCCGGCGGACTTCTTAGCCACACGAGGAGCCATAGGGGTGATGGATTACTTGATAAGACATTAAGAATAATAATCTCAATGATTGGGGAATGGACCGCAGCGTAAAGCACGCATACGCATAGCGTTCCTCATCGGGTTCTTTCACTGGGGCACCTGTCCCAGGTACGTGAGTCACGTGACGTGACATACGACTAGACTGAAAAAGGGGAATCAATGACAAAGCTCAATGACAATGCCCAGCCTCGCCCCCCCATAGAGCGAGCGTACAAACAGCCTCAAGAGAGTGGCGGGAGGGCCACTAAACTCAAGGGGTCTTCCTCTCCTGGATAAGTGCGTTCTATAGCACTCGTTCTTCAATGAGCACCCCACGTCACACTCGCGTGACGCCCGCCCCATGATTCGGTGCGTATGCGTACACAAGCTTCGTCGTGTACCTACTTAGTAAAACCCCAGACTCTGGGGTTTTACTAATTTGGTCTGGGCTTTATTAAATTGCTTTGGGATTTTACTAATTTGGCCTGGGCTTTATTTAATTGCTCTGGGGTTTTACTAATTTACTGTGGGGTTTTATTAAGTAGGTCTGGAAATGGTGTAAACCTTACTAAGGGTACCTTAGGATCCTAAACTTAAAGACGTCCTCACCCGAGGATAAGGACCTCCTTAATAGACATTTTGAGCACAATTTTCGGCGGAAATGAACATCATAGGGATCAATCCCACACCCTCACGCCGTGAGGCTCACGGATGTCCGCTTGATCCACTAGTAGTGGACCACTACCGTTAGACCATCTATGTCCTCTTTAATAATCACAATAATTTGGATGGTCAATATACCCCTTTTTTGAAGGGCCTTTTATCCTCAATGAGGTTGTCGCGTCGCTCACACGGTGAGGTAGAGCACCGGGTGAGAGTCTCACACGGTGCCGTCAAAATACGTCACAGAGGTGTACCAAGACCTCAACAGTTGAGGTTTTGATAAGTTCTCCGATGTTGAAGTTTAGGCTCAACTTCAACATCGGAGAACTTACCGGATGGAATGTTTGCAAAACTAAGCTGCAAAATCAAAATTCTATTGATTGAAAGATTATTGAAGCATCACGAAAATCCGTTAAGTCGAAAAAAGATGTAGAATGGACTCCATTCGGCCAATCCATCCAATGGAGAGCAGCAGGATTCGAACCCGGGGACTATCAGCGGAGCGATTCGCGACTCGAATACCACTTTTCACGTTAGGACGCTCTATAAAGTACCTCGGGAGGTACTTTAGTTACGCGTCCTTGAAAACGCGTCCTAACGTTAGGAAATGTATCTTGTGAAATAGCTTCCGAAGCTAGGTCGAATCGACCTAACCACCCATCCTAACGTCCTTATCGAGGATTTCCTGACTTGAAAAGTCCTAGACTAGGACTCCTAGTGTCCTAAGGTCCCACCCTAACGTCAGGAAACGGGTCTTGTGAAAGAGCTTTAGCCCAAAAACGCGTCCTAATTTTTAAGGATCCTAAGAAAAAACGTCCTATGAAATAGGCCCCTGGAGTGAACTGCCAGTTATTGAAAATGCACTGCATTTAATGCAGCCTGTGGGCCCCACAGTGTGGGGATTGGGCCGGAGACCTCGGAGGGATTCATCTTGCCACTCGTAGGGATTCGCAAACCTAAGCGAATTCCTTGGTCAGCCTTCAACGGTAATACTTCTACAAATGAAGTCATCGGTAGAAGCTTCATTCGGCAGTTAGCCTCAAGGGTTCATCGTTAGGTTTCTACCTTCAAACTTGTCGGCCCGTGACCAGTGTCGGCGACACTGGTCACGGGCAGCACGACTCAGCATCTTCATCACCGAGTGCTGCACCTGAGGATCAAGCTCATCGAGTTGATAACCGAAGCTCATGACTTCATTGGTAGAAGTATTGTGTTCTGGGAGCTCCCCCGAGATTCGGAGTCCGAGCTATCCGACAAAGATGGTCGGTAGCTTCTCTTTCTCCTAGAGCCTCTAGGCTAGAGGGGATATCGTCGTCTTGAAGTATATGATATACCGTATTTCCCTCGACGATAGCCCTCTCGGACGAATAACCAGATTCGGCGAAGTGCTTTTGCGGATATCTTTCGAGAGTCACCGAAGGTGAGGAACGGCTCGGAAAAGGCCCATAGCTAGCCCATGGGACCTTCGAATCTGCCTTCAAGAAGATCCTGCTAATGCCGGAACAGCTCTGCCGGAGCCGAGTGAGACGGATAACCGCGCCATTCAAATTCAGTGGCACTATCCTTATGAGACGCATTTCTATCACTGACCGTAATGAACGTGGTAGGATTTTCGTCGCAGGATTGCCCGGGTGACGTCACATGACGTCACCTCGCACGCCTGACAGGACGTGTTCCCATACAGTATGGGCCATACTGTTCGCATGCTGGGAGCTTGGTGCATGGGAAGTCGCTCCGCCCACCCAAAGATTCTCCGTATATCGCTTGCCCACCGTTTGTAGACACTCCGCATGCCCACTGATGGAATAAGATTAGAGTTCCCTCTGGCTCCATCTTGTGCTATTGCATTGATCATGGCCGACCCCTGCGAACACATAAATACAAGACTGACGCGTGCGAAGTCGCCACGCTCACCCAATGATTCATATCTATCGCTCGCCCACCGTTTCAGGACACTCTGCATGTGACTCGATGAACTAAGTGTAGTTATCAAGAATTGAGAACAAGTTCAAGGGAGCGGATGGAATCGCGAGAGAGTGCGGCGCGCGCCCGTGGGCACGAAACGGTTGCCGAGGGCGCCAGAGGGATGACCTGACCAGGGCTGAGTCATCCGTCCGAGCTCTCGTCGAAGAAATTTTTCTTTCTTTCTCCGTTCATCTCTTGCATGATGATGGTGGGAAGTAAGAGACTGAGTCATGATGCGACTGCCATGAGTTGTCCGAAGGGTGGGCAGTGCCGTAAGGGCTTCGCGAGGTTCCCCTCCGACGCCGAGAATCGGACTGCGAGCGTCATATGAGAATGCGCCTTGAGCGTGATCTTGACAATTGACGCTGGGCCTTTTGAGATTCGTTAGAGGCATGTCAGCAGGAGTGGGACTCGCCGCGAGCGAGACCTGCGTGGACTGCTACCCGGACTTAGCCTTCGGTCTTCCCTCATCGTGTGTTGTCATCGGGTATTGTCTTCGGGTATTGTCTTCGGTGTGCATGGCGTTCGACGTCCTTCGCTCTAACTCTTCCTCAGTCAGAAAATCCCCCTGCGTTTTTCCAGCTATGGCTGATCCAAACGTCATCGCGTCGCTGCGCCGAGCCTTCCCAGTTGGTGCCCCAGAAGAACTACGTGATGCCATCGTCGACAGCATTGCTGCTCTGGGTTTCTCTGTTGCTGATCTACCGGGGTTGGCCAAGGACGTAGACATGAAGGGGACTATTGTTAACATAGTTGCTCCTCCTCCCGCGGATCCCGCCCAGGAGACCCCGATGCAAGCTACCCTCCGTGCAGCAAGGTCATTCAAGATCCGTTTGCTGATGGAACAGGCGGGGAACCCGACTCAGAAGAGCAAGTGTACGGTGGCCGAGTTCCTCGCTAAGGCAGAGCACAGGTTCGGCACTCTAAGCCCTGACATGACCCCGGATGGTTCGACTTTACAACTGCTGACCGGTGACATCGGCACCTTTATCCCCCTAAGAGGTCCGTCGCGAGACGGTGGTCGATAAGGACGGGAGCCACCAGAAACAGGCGATCGGCTTGGACGGTAAACCGGTGTGGGTCATGACCGGCTCTGGTAAAGAACCACAGTCGTTCGAGGAACTAGTGTCGGCGCTGACGCCGATATTGGTGGGGGTCGAGGTGTTGTCCGGTACGACGCTTTCCG
Source organism: Perkinsus olseni (assembly GCA_013115135.1). Lineage (NCBI taxonomy): Eukaryota > Perkinsozoa > Perkinsida > Perkinsidae > Perkinsus > Perkinsus olseni. The sequence continues at coordinate 25,488 of JABANP010000429.1, forward strand.
TAACTACAAACTACATCAACAAGCTCACGGTCCTTTGCGCTGGGCATGGCCCAGCCGCAACCATCCAGTATGATAAAGCGTTTAGACAACGCCTAGTAGTCAACTCAGCGAAACACGCCAACAAGACCGGCAAGAGCTACAGTGAGAGCGTGGCGGAGTGTCTTTGTAACGGCAAAGACGACGAGCTTCTGGTCAAGGCGTACGCTAGCGGCTTTGGAGGACCGTCCAGCAGGTCGGCTGAAGAAGCTAACTCCAAAGATCTGACGAGCCTGTCGGACGGCGGTCACAGCAGGAATCGCCGTCGACCGAATGACGAGTCTCAACCAGGGGCGAAGTCTTCTGCGAGTCGCGGTAAGCGTCGCGGCGGCCCCAATGAGTGGTGTCCTTACGCGAAAGAGGACTGTAAGTTGCTGAAGTTGAAGTCGTGCCCCTTCGTTCCGAGACGACATCGATCGAACGCGGATGGTGGGAAGAAGCAGAAGAGCGGCTGAAGTCCAACCAGGTAGAGGACTATAACGAGCGGCTGATCTCCCAGCCGATATGAACTAGAAACCTTTATTTCTCTCGTTTTTATTTTCGTACGTTGTATCCTGGTTGCGTTCGGCTAGTTTTTGTGGGGTCTGTGCCACAGACTCTGTGGTGGTAGGGTCTTTCTTCCCTCATCGGAGATGCCTAGTCGGAAGTGTTCGAGGGAGAAACTCCGGGAGAAGCGCGCGAAGTGGAAGAAGAAGAAGTCAAGCGGCGGCCTCGCGGTTGAAGAGTTAGCCAGCCCCGTCGCCAGCCCCACCAACCCTGACTTCCCCAAGCAGGAGGACCGCATTGATTGGATCAAGCATGCGCGAGACGTGCTACATACGTATGGGGACACTACAAGCATGGTAGATGGCACGGGGGTCCCGGCGGCCAACCAGTGGAAAGGACCCGTCGTCGTGAGTGACAGAAATGTTAAGGTTGCAGACGCCTTGGCAGATTGTGTATGGGAGGAGACTCTACGGTGGTCCTCAGAACCGGGTGTCGCCGAGATTTTACACGACTTCGAAGCAAGAGATCGCGTGCAGCAGGAAGAGCTGAGCGCTAAATGGGAAGAGCTTGGGATCACCAAGATAGGCGAGAGATTGGCGAGAAGGCTAGCCGATGTATTATCTCGTGAGGGCATGGGAGAGGCCAGTACGCTACTCAGCGTAGCCTCCGCGACTTCGCCGGTGAGAGGCCGATTGATCGAGTGTTTGCTACGCGCCACCAGCGAAGAAGGTGTGAGCGACGACCTGAATATATGCTACGCTGTTATGGGCGATGGCGGGTCGCCAGTGGGAATAGAAGCAGCTAACCTTCTAGAGGATAAAGATTTATGGCCTCCCTACCTGAACAGAGCTTTGAAGGAAGGGGAGTTCAAAGGCATACGTTGGAGCGGCGACGACGGTTCAGCGATCCCGCACCCCAGGCCGGTAGAAGACGGCGAGATGAGGCGTCTAACGAGAGAGCAACTCCGCATAGAGTTGGACCTAGGAAGGATGGAACACCGTAACCTTCGATCGTTGTCCGGGGACGAAGCGAGACAGGTGAAGGGATTGACTAGGTTAGGTCCTATTTGGAAGACACCGAAGCACGATCGCGTGCGTCTGATAAGTAATTTTCGGGAAAGTGGCATAAACTCCCAGGATTAAGGAGCAGATGCGGACCACGATCGCCCTCCCGTCGCTTACGCACGTCAAACAATTGCTGGGTGATGCTGAGTGCCCGGCACAACCGAGTGTCGGCGAGTACGATATACGAGGAGCGTACCGGCTCGTAAGTGTTGCGCGTCGGGAGCGAGGCTATCTGACGCTAGTTCCACCACTCGATTGTCTCGACCCCAAAAAGCAAGATAAGAGTGGTACGAGTACCGGGCACTCACAAGAGATTCTGCTGGAGAATAATGTACCGTTCGGTTTAGTATCGAGCGGGAGTATTTTTCAACGATTAAATGGTTGTCTGCATCGTTTCCAAAAGAGGATCTTAGGCATCCTCGCCAGCCGGCGTCACGGGAAGGGGAGTGGCGGAAGAAGGCCTAAGGGCTTGGTGTATATAGATGATTCGACTTGGTTGCTGAGCTCTGTACTGGAGTTGGTAGCTCTAGTGTTGATCGTGGTAGCCTGCGGGTTGATAGTGGAGTTCAAGAAGGTACATTTCCTCCGGTCCGATGCTCGGGTGATTGGCTGGCGTATTGATCTTCCACACCACCGCGAGGGAGCGCCGTGTATCAGCATCCCATGTGAAAAACGACGGCGATATTCCGAGGAAATACGAGGGATATTAGAGGCAGAAAGGGTCGATCTGCGGCGGCTGAGTAAGATTCAGGGAAAATTGGCATGGTGTAGTCAAGTGATGAGGACATGGCGCTCCAGAGTGGCCGAAAATGGGGAATTATTCCCATAGTTCCCGGGAATATTCCCGGGGAAGGGAAGAAAGGAATTATTTCGGGGAATAATATCTGCCTTTTCGGGAATTATACAAATTATGTATGAAATATCGACGAACCTTCATTTTTGAGCGACTCCTGCCTTTGTTGCTATCATGTTCATATAAAACGCCTCCGCTACGATTGAAACGTGCCTCACCGGTCCGACCCGTTGTGTCGATGATGATAAAAGGCTAGATAGCGGAGTGGCATACTAGGGGCCCCCGTACTTGCGCTCTTCGATGAGCGCACCCTCGAACGGGTGAATCGTGAAAAATGACAGCGCCCAAGGCGAATACACTAATTTTCTCTGGCCTAGCGGACAAGAGGGCTGCCAGAAGGGTTCCTCAGCGTTTTCCGGGTTTGATTTTGGGTTTTCGTGGGCGAAGGGCGATTTTTATGATAGTTCCCCAAATGAGGTCCATTCGTCCCCTTCCACGCCGGCCATTATTCCCGGGAACTAAAACGGGAATTATTGGGGAAGGGAAGAATGATTCTTCCTCAGCCTTCAGCCACCCTGTGGCGCTCTGCTCTGGCGTCATTATATGCCACTTCGTCTCTCCAGAATAAAGGATTGCGAACAGTCCCATGGAATGAATCGCTCAGGAGGGATTTGAAACGTTTCGCTTCTTGGTTGGATCCCGAAGGTGAGCCTTACCGGATGACTCTACCGAGCACAGAGGCAGAGAGGTGGGCAGTCGTGTGTGACGCCTGTCTGTATGGAATAGCGGGCTATGTGGTTAGTTTTGAGGATCCGGCTAGAGGGTATTGGTACAACATCAATATCAACGACGACCCAGAAGTGTGGCAGTGGGTTCTAGAGGGGTTAGGCACAGACGCCCCGTCCACTGCGAGCACGGGTGATATGTCATGCTTGGAGCTCGTCGGGATTGCCACGGGGGCAATCGCATTAGAGATCGGCGAAGGACCGAGAGTAAAAGCGTGCGGCGTGACTCTACACGCATTCAGTGACAACACAGGAGCCATCGGAGTAATAGCTGCGTGGAAGGCCCGATCGGCCCCGATGAGAACAGTTTTGAGCTGGATACACGAGTGGAGTACCCGGCTCACGGCCCAATACTTGCCAGGAACCGTGAATGTAGGAGCAGATTACTTAAGCAGGCACGCGAAATCGAAGATCCGGCCGATCATCCCTCCCTCTTGGAAGTACGTCAGTCTCGCGAGCCTACCAGTGATACTCCGTTGCACTTGAAGTAATGTTTTTTTCTCTTTCTGAGTTCCGCCAGGCTCATGAGAATAGCCTTAGTTTCTGATCAGCCACGAGTTGTGTTGGGGAGGGGGTAGCGGATGACGCGGTGGGGTGGATTACAGCAGCCCCGATCGAGGGAAGCCCCGATTAACGCGTGACTTACAATTGATAAGCCGACGTCTAATGTGAGTCATTCACAGTATCGAAGTGACATTGTCCCGGATAGCGTAGGTATTCACCGTTCTGCAATCCTTATGGCGGCCAAACACTCGACCTCGACAGCCCTTCAGCGGTTCTTCAAAGTAGAGGAGCACTTGTCCACAAGGGAGGTGGAGGAGCGGAATGTGGACTTCTTGGCCAAGTCCCTACGCCCTTCCACCATGGCTCAGTACGAAACTCCTGTCCGCCTCTACGAGCGCGGACACGGCAAGATTCGGAAAGGGCAGGAGGTTACTGCGAGGAACTTGGTATCCTTCATTAGGGGCTTAACAATGGGTGGGACGGTGAGAGGTCAGACGATCAGACAATACGTAAGCGCAGTAAGATCAGTATCACACATAAGGACCGGTGGAGTGCTATCTGCTAGCGATAACGCGACTATCGCGAGGGCTTTGACCGCGGCGGACAACGTCCTGAGTGAGAAGAAAGTTCCTCCGAAACGAGCTGCATGCCTCCCGGATTCCTGCCTCCAAGCCTTAAAGAACATGAGAGTCGGATTCCAGTCATACAAGGATCAAGTCAGATCGGCGGCTCTCTTAGGATGCGTGAACTTATTGCGGTTCGACCAAATCGCTACTTGGAGAGTAGAGGACGTCGAGTATGTCTACGGGTTGGAAGGACTGCTAGTGAAAGCGCGTTTCTTCAACACCAAGACCCAATTCTATGAAGAGAGGGAGATGTCGTGCTCGGAGGGTGCCTTTTGCTCAGCGAATTGGTGTGCTGCGCATTGGGTTACGAAAATGAAGCGAAAGTCCGAGGGAAAGGCGGGCTATCTTTTCCCAGGCTTAAAGTCATCGACTTTCTCCAACGCCCTCAGAGAATTCGTACGCCAAGAATTCCCGTTCCAGTGCACAGAATGGAATGTGGACGCGATAACGAAACATTCACTGCGAAGGACCGGGGCTGCGGCCCTGGCTGTGAAGAATGTATCGGATTCGGAGATAAAGATGAGAGGAAATTGGAGGTCGTCCACCTGGGAACAGTACGCCGAAGAAGGGTTGAAGAAAAGATGTAGGGATCACGCGAGGAAGATTCTTGGTTAGGGAACCAAGTGGGTTCTCCATGCATGTTAGTCTCAGCGGAATCCGGTGTTGCGTCGCGGAGTTTGGGGAGTGAGGTGTGGCCCCGTCTTGCTGGAGAGGTCAAACACGATGCCACATCCGCGGCAACGGATTCCATTGGATGTACCCGGTAGTGTAGGGTGAGTTTTGGGGAGACATTACCTTCCGAGGGGGGGGCCCCTCTTTCGAGGCGTTGGGCCTCTCAAAGGAGGTAATGTGACTATCGGTCGGAAACCCGCGAGTGGTGAGCCTATACTCAACCTCTCGGGCCGGGTTTTCGACCTGTTAGTCCTCACCTCACACTCCCGATCGACTAAGTTATTAATCGAACGACTCCGGGAGCGACTCTTGAGTGTAGTTATCAAGAATTGAGAACAAGTTCAAGGGAGCGGATGGAATCGCGAGAGAGTGCGGCGCGCGCCCGTGGGCACGAAACGGTTGCCGAGGGCGCCAGAGGGATGACCTGACCAGGGCTGAGTCATCCGTCCGAGCTCTCGTCGAAGAAATTTTTCTTTTAGTTGGTCGGGAGACATTACCTTCCGAGGGGGGGCCCCTCTTTCGAGGCGTTGGGCCTCTCAAAGGAGGTAATGTGACTATCGGTCGGAAACCCGCGAGTGGTGAGCCTATACTCAACCTCTCGGGCCGGGTTTTCGACCTGTTAGTCCTCACCCCACACTCCCGATCGACTAAGTTATTAATCGAACGACTCCGGGAGCGACTCTTGAAGGCAAGTATGAGACAGTGTCGCAGAGACACATGCCAGGGGCTACCCTAGCTGCCATTTGTGTTGGTTAACATCGGACTCAGGCTGAGTCACTCAGCTGATCAATAACCTATCGAGACTGCTCAGTGTGGCTGACGGACAGAATAAATCGTGGAAAATTTTCGCTTGAAAATTTTCGACAGAAAGAAAAGAAAAATAAGAAAAAATAGAAAATTTACGGAAAAATAGGGACGAAAATGCAGAAATCTCCCGGAACCAGGGTACTCAAGTCGCAGATTTAGGATAAATCAATATCGGCCATCACGATATCGGCGACGTTTCGACACTCCATAGGAGCAGTACTGAGTGAACGAGATTTATGGGCTTTGCCAATCCTTCTTAGTCCAGCTAGCGCTCTAAATTAGAACCGTTGGTGCTCGGCGGTAGCCTACCGCCGGTAGGTGACCGTCCATCTGCACAAGTCGTACAGTATCATGCGCACAGGAACACAGGATATCACAGCAACGTATGGCCTGGTCTCCAAGATATTATCAGGTTTATCCACAGGAAATTCATGTCGTGAAATGCACGACGTGAATATTCCATATCTCACGACCTAGGCCGGGGCAGCTGTTGTCTTTCGCGAATTTTCTTCATAGTGCAGAAGCTGGACGAAAGGTGCAGGCCTTGTTGTCCGGGTCTCTTTAAACTCCGAGACTCCCGGATCGGGAGTTCAGCTCCCCCGAAATCAAGTCGTGTCAAATACAACTCTGTTTGACTTGAGCACAAGCACTGACACCCGGAATCTACACAGTGCACGGTAATACTGTATAGCTGGGAGTTCCGCCGTACATTAGTGACTAATGATTTGTCGGTTAGACCGTAATACGGTGGCAGAAAAAATTCATGAAAATACCCCAAATTCGCTCCAGAACAGCCATTTTTTCAATTTTTTCCTTCGGGCGCGCGCTTTCTGCATTTGAACAGAAAAATAGATTCTGTTATATGTTCGGAAGTTTTTGAAAATTTCGAACAGAAGGATGAAAATTTTCATTGTGTCAGCCACACTGAGACTGCTACAGTAGCAGTGCTACTGTCGGATTATCCGACAAGGATGCTCCGGGCAAACCCAATCGTTCAACTTGAACGGTTCAAGCTTCACCGATGTTGGATGTGTGCAACACGCACTTTGCTTCACCTTTGATTCACTGGTCTCAAGTTGAAAGTCCCAACTGCCGTTTCCTATTTTGGTTTCACTTCACACGAACGCGACAGACAGGTTGAGAAGAGAATGCGCCACCAGCGCAGTTGATGCGAGCGCCGTGATGGAAATACAAGAACTGGCACCTCCGAAATCTTTGGTGCAAGGCTTGGCGAACTAAAGTGAAGCCTCCTCTGACAACTGCAGAGGGAAAGCAACACGTCAGCCGAGAAGGCTGTAAATGGCAAGGCTGAGCACATCCACAGACGTGCTGGTAGCAGGTCGCCTCGGCCATGCAGCTCGCTGCTACTGTACATGATGCAGGGCAATGAAGATGTGGACAGGCGGGACAGATATGACGATGCTGTTGTTCGATTGGAAGAAGAGGATGGTTGTGTCTGAACAGAGGAAGCTTGTCCACAACATTTGAAAACAAACGACTTACTTTTGATCACCGACTTGAAAATCGCAGGCAAAGCATTGACATTATCGATGATGAGCTGGTCCTTACCAGCCTTATTCACCATATGGAACAGTATGGAGCCATTGTTTTTGCCGATAACATTGTAAGGGTTGGCTCTGGCGACGACCCTGCACAGACTACAAGTCTCCCTATTCGCAGGGTCTAGGGGTAACTTCACATGCGATCGATTATCCTTGTACTCTTGATGCTATGCACCTCAGCCGACCCATTGATTGTTGGCGTGAGTGTACCATTATATATGTACGTACCGTCAGGGGTCGGGGCACCTGACGAAAGACAGGCTCCCAGAGATCACGGGGATAATTGGCTCCCTGACCGGGCGTTGACGTAGGACGCGGCGTGGTCGGGCCCGTTGGACGGGCAGTCGTTGTTGTTGTCGGGCCCCTGGTAGTTGGGCTTCTCGTTGTAGTGTTACCACCTGAGAAGCACGACCGGTGATCAACGCTCTCCGTAGTCGAGCCCGCTCACTAGATTTCTTGCATCCAGAGATGAAGAGGATGGTGTACAGGGCAGCAACGAAGACGCAAACCGAGATAGTTCTCATTCGGCTGGTGACGGAATAGCTCGTATAAGCCTGAGTGTCGAGCAACTGCAGAACTTTACCTAACTACGGCTTAAAGTGCGGTACATGATCTATTCCATTTGAATAATTCGGCTTGAAATCAGACCACGAATGGAAGATTTAAAGTTTGCCAGTCTTCCCCGCTGAGCTAGGGAAGGGGTCATCGAAGGTTTGAATTTCGATGGCTCTTCATGGACGAGTAGGGTGATGAGCATGCGCCACTCCGGCCCTGATCATATTGCCAACGCGCAGCCTCGGCTCGGTTCGAGAATCTGCCAGGAACAGAGGCAATTGCGCGATCGTTTTGTGCGTTCATACTGAAGACCCTTCAGTGAAGAGGGAGGGGTGTGTGCTGGGATCTATTTCTGAGTTCGGTGTTTGCAGGTGGTGCGTGCTCCTCATACCTCTGACAATCCACGAACATGAGTTGATCATCAACTGATAATGTGCAACAGTCACAACATGGAGACGTACTAGAACTTCTAGTTCAAGTCTCCTAGTAGGATTAGGCCGGCACTCCGCCTCAAAGAGCCATGCCAAACTGCCGCGACCTAGCTGTATGAAATGTGCCCAAGAGATCGGCCAGGTTGGACACCGTTTACGGAATAAGTGCAAGGTGCTCGGGAATACGGATCAGTATATTTTTGTTGGGAAAATCCTAGGAAGTTCGCTGGAGGAGACAGCCGTGCGTGTGCGTACGAGGCAGTGCACGTCACCGAGGCGTTAATTGCGAGGGGTCGGTGTCAGGCACTGTGGTGCCGGGTGTCCTGTATATGTTTTTGTCCCACCCGTCCCTGCTCTAGGGGAAAAAGATCGCGTGGCAGGAGCGTCACCTTCCCGATTGTTGATCAACCGTTGATCTATTCGTGACACGAGATCTTTTCGGAGAAGACATCCCCCAATGACGCGGTCGGGCTGGGATTTCCTCGTCAATGAATATGCCGGAATCGGCATAATCTCGCTGGACTACGGGGAGGCGTCGCGCAGTTCTATTATCAGAAATCTCGAGTCTCTTAAGGTAGGTAGTCATACCCACAACTTAGTAAAAGAATGGTTATCCAGAGGTGCACTACTAGAATATGGAAATTTCAAGGTACGAAGATAAACAATCTTCCTTTTCTCGTCATCTGCACGAAGGCTGTAGGCATGAAAAGCAGAAGCCTTCACTCAGAAGCTGAATGCGATGAAGGCCTGTGGGTGCAGACACTATGCAGGTGAGTCGTAATTACTAATGACTGCTATCATGGTAGACAGAAATGAGATTCGAGTTTCTCAGTGACAAAATGTCAGTAACAAGTTGTGAGTGACATTGTCAGTCGGACAATAGCATCAGTGTGTAAACAGGGGTCCGACCTCCTTACCGCTACAGTAAGTTACTGTACAGTTACTGTCAGTAACTGTTATGGAGTTCCGCATCCTGCAGACCGCAGGTTTGGTGCATGTGGCATGCGCGCGTCCGCACTGTGCGGGCCGCACAGCGCCATTAGGTAGAGCGCCGCCCCAGGGGCGGCATCTGCGATAAGAGCATAAGATCATATCCGTGGCCCCTGGATATCTCATGAGACGCCGTCCCAGGGACGATGCGAAACCGTGCTAGTTGACGGGTTTAATGTTATAGTGTTGTCATAATAAACATGCTTAGGATTATTCCGCATATAGTCCGTTTTGGCTCGAATCTCTGGGCTTGCCCCAATTAGGATTAAAGACCTACGACACCTACGGTACTCCTACCTATTGATTCATCCAACTGGGTTCTGCTCCACAAGAGGACCCGACTAGGTTTAACGGTTAAACTTTAACCTAGTAGGTTACCTTTTTTCAGTAGTCTCGTAAATTATGACTCGTAATATGAACTTACTAATATCTACAGTATGTTGTGGAATGCGTTTCATTTAAAGACCCCCCTATATCGACCGAGGTACTGCTAACACAATACCAGGTTTACCAAGAGTCTTGGTGCAAGGCGATAGACGATAGAATAGGCCAACTAAGAATCTCTAGTATTAACCAGAGATACAGGAGATAACCGTAGATAGAAGGATGAAACAGTACACCGTCGTACGAGATAGTAAAACTGACACTCTCTAACTCACTGAGAGCAACCGTAGCTCAAAGTCTAGCTTCCTACTAGGAAGCAGTGGTCGCACATCTTAGCTAGGAAGTTCCTAGCTAAGATGCCCAACCAATGCAAATCTCGCTCGCCATAACAGGTTCGCGTCATAGGTCTGCAACACCTAAGATGGGCGGTGAGAGACTCTCGCTGAGAATTCGATACTACCGAATCGGTAGGAAATTCCCTGTACGTTCTTGCATAGTGTAGCATCAGGCTGTCTGATTCAGGCCAACGTCATCCTAATAGAAAGGGATGTATTATCACTCCTCTCCACAGATCACGAGTCGTTGATTGGAAGAGGATGGTTTAACGTAGTTACTTTCGACGGGAGTCGCCCGTAGTATGGTAATCCCTCGTGACAACCACCTAACGCGAACCACATCGCGAAAACGATAGAAAAAAGCGGAAAACCGCGCAAACTGCGTACAGAGAAACTGTGCCAGGCTGAGATAGGGAACCGTTCCCAAACGGAGGTTCCGTTTCGGGAATGGAGGTCCCGCCGATGAAAGCTTTTCTTATACATCGTGCTGTACATGGTGCGATCTCCACGTCTCTGAGCACAGAGAGTACCGGGTGTCACACCAATTCTGCACAATACTGTAGCGGTCTTCAATTACTCTTCCACTCGCCAGCTGATGCGTATGATGATCATACTATGATCCGATCATCATAATCGCGGTGCGATAACAGCAGCCTCCAAAACGCAGTGCGGTATGGAGGTTCCGCCAGGAAAGATCAATAGATGCTCGAATAAAGACTCTTCATACGAGTATCGTTTTCGTCTTTCTGAAGATCGTACTGTGGCAAGGCAGACGCCCACACTTGAACCACTGCTCATCGGCGTCTGTTGTACAAAGAGAGCCAGGCTCTCAGAGCCCCTCTAGGTAACTGCTAGTGGTTATTGCGCCCCGATGCGATTTGAGGATTCCTTCCTGTCAGCGCTATCATGGAACAAGTAACATGATAGTGCGGTGTGCTGTGGATGGTTCGCACACCCAGGGAGAGAGAAGAGCTGCCTGAGCGCGCATCACTGATGCCGCATCACCTCTATTGAATAGAGCCTATTCGATGAACCTGACTAGAAGGGACGTTGCCACCACGTCGTGGCGAATGTACCGTGTACAGCACGATGTATAAGGAAAGCTTCTATCAGAGAAGGGTCCACGCTAGTGGACCCTAGTGGACGCTAGTGGACCCACGCTAGTCCAAACTCTTCGGGAATTCCAAAGAGTTATTCCGAACCGGAATAATTCGATAGGTGGTAGGTTTGCTTCTGAATCATCGAGATCGGATGGCTGCCTTTTGCTCAGTTGTTACCCATAGTGTGACCTTAACTTAAGGTCCTTAAGCCGGGAGAGACGCAGAGGCCTATTCTATCATAGAATTTCTATGATCTACGCGGGGTTGATGGAGTTTCAGCTATGCACGCATGCACGAGAAGATCGGCGCATGATGAGTAACACTGCCAGGGAACTACGAGGGATATCGCATATTCGCACAGCTCTCAACAGAAGTTCTGAGTTAGAACGCCGCACGCCCTACGCCGATCTACGAAGTCGGTGTAGTATTGCTTGCTGACTGAACAGTGCTGGAGAGAGGATTTTCGACGAGCGCCATCGCAGGGCACGAAACCTGGCCATTAGCTGTCTCCGGCAGAGAACTGGTGGTAGGACTCCTCCCGGTGCAACCGCAGCCTTTACTCGAGAAGGCAACTTAGCCAAGCACTCCCCTCCGAATGCTTACGCTTGCACACGGAGAAGGTCGAAGTGCTATTCATCACCATTATCATCATCACGGTGGGATCCAGTGCTGATCTAGAACGCCGGTGCGCGTGCGGCACAGGGACGCAGCGTACTCCCTGTCTCCCTTTAGAATAGGGTTCCCCCGCTGCTCTGAGGCCGAGTAGACTGACAAGTCGGCTTGGCTCATCTTTTTCTCTTCCTCATTAGAGAGAGCCCATTGTTTGTCTAAACGGTTCAACAAATTTGTATTGCTGAATGAGAACTCGGCATATTCACCAGTGAGCGGCAGGGAGCCACTGAAGCCCCGCGCCGCTAGCCCATAGCTTCGTATCCTCGCCAGCCCCCTTGGTCGAGTTCCCCTAGGCAATTAGTTCACTTCGCCGTAGATCCTATACTGCTTTGCCAGTTGTTAAGTCTTGACAAGTCACAATGATCCAAGTAACTATTCTATGCATCATTTACGCTGTCCGCGCGGAGTTCACGGGTAGGGCGGCGGTCTTCCATGCTACGACGACTAACCTTTGCAATAGAGGTTTGAAGGACGCTCATGGCAATCCCGTCCCCTGTGGCATATCTCGAGCTAGAGAGACTCTCGGACTGACGTTGCCTGGTATGGAGGACGGTTCTCTTACTACAAGGGAGCATATCATTATTGCTAAAGATGGCAACGTGAGGGTCAAAGCTATGCCAAGCCGCCCCTATCAGTATTTCATGTACACCGAGACTCCGAAGAACGTCAAACTTCATCAGCTGTACAACCACCAAGCCATCGCCCTCATCGACAGTACGCCCGAGTTCCAAGCTCAGCGCCTCTACGGTGCTGGGCTGAGTAAAGATGGTTGGACTGTCGGAGGCCTGGCCAATATTGACGGTAAGACGTTACACAAGTGGACCAAGCGTGGGCCACAGGGCATCGATAAGGCCTCTGGCTTCAATTACACAGCCGTCTATCAGACTTGTATGCAGCCTAATGTTTGGACGTTCTATACCGACTCTGATGACTCAAAACCTGTGAAGCTGGTCGGGTCTAACTCCTTCTGCAACAAGGTCCTGCGGGTCACAGAGTACTCCAACTACCGCACTTTGGATGAAACGCTCACTGTGGAGGACTCTATCAAAGAAGTGCACACCATGTATGGTATCGGGTATCGCATATTATCTGTTGGAGAGAGTCAGGAGGTTCCCAAAGTATGTGAAGATCTCTTGGGTGCTCCCTACGTGTGTGAGTCTGAACGGGAGTTCTTCGGAGACGGCCAAGGGGTTGACTGGATACCGTCTGGCAGGAGGATGCGTGGAGCTACAGAAAGCCAGGATATCATCTCGTACTTCGACGTTGCCGAGGGCACTGCGGCTTATACGTTCTTCCATCACCAATATGAAAGGCGCCTCCTCCAACTGCTTAAATTTGAGTTCCCCCCCAATTGCAACAACACCGGTGGAACAGCTTTTCTGAACTTCTGCCTCTTCGTCGCCGTCGATGCGACCATCTCGACTTATACGCTGAAGGCAGGGATGACGTTCGTTGATGTGAATGATAAGAACAAAAAGGCTCAACTCTTCCTCGCAATCGTAGTCGGCAAGGAGCTTGGTCAGAGTGTTCTGAGGTTGGAGCTCGTGGCCCAGGGATCAGTTACGGTGTGGCAGATGGGTGAAGGAGCCAGTTTGAGTATCGTGGTCTCGATCGAGGGGAAGGTCTCTGATGATACGGCCAAGCAGATATTCAGGGCTGAAGCGAAGATAGCGGTTTCATTTAGAGTAAATCTCCCCGTGGTTGGAAGCATCATGGACATTACCATCTATGCAAAGATTGGTATCACAGCGGCTCCTAACAACGTTATCACGGCCTACGGTGAGATTGGCGTAGGCATATCCCTATTTATCGTTGGTGCTGGTGCTGGAATCAACATCAAGGGGAACACACTCGACAACCTGCCGAACAAGTGGGCTTTCAAGTCGGAGGCATTCGTGACTGCGTGGGTGAATATCATTTTGTGGAGTGATAACTGGAGGTGGTCGTGGGAGATCTGGCATGCTAGCCCGGTATACTTCTGAAGATCACTACACGTGGCAGCCTACGCTGCAGTCTTAACTCTGCTGCTTCTCCCAACCGCTCCTCTTCTCCTCAAGGTCTGAGCAAACGCGAAGCCCATGCCTTCATACGCCGGGTCTGCAGGAGACGTCCTTTGTTGATTCGGTAATATCTTTCTACTTACGATTGAATAAACTTGGCCTCTTGAAGATGGGGTGGATACTATTCTCTTTCGCCGCCCCTCCAGAAGGAGTTATTGCACTATACTCGGGATCATAACTCGAGTCTACCAGAGTAGATCCTTCGCCGATATTTCATGTAATATCCTTTGTCAACTCATTTTAAGTCAATCAACTTGACCAAACTGATTATAATAAAGAGGATAATATTTAACAAGATTTTGACGTCACATGTCGAGTAGTCGGTATCCTCAGAACCAGGCCTGCCTCTATTAGCTATTTGAGCTTTTTACATACCAGAAAGTGAAAGGCCTCGAATGTTCATGATGTTGGGTTGGAAAGTTCAATATCAACTCGCAACTGCAGACGGAGCTCCGAAAGAGGCGGACAGGGCGCCGTCGAAGTTCCTCTTTCAAATGCACCGCGGCGCGGTGACCGCGCACTTCAAATAGGATGCCCGAGGACTTCAGCGACGCTGAATCAGTATGCTGGCGAGACGAGTGAGGCCCGAGCGGCTGTATCTGGGCGATTGAGCGACTCGAATCCTTTTTAAACGAATGATGTGCTGGAAGGGCGACCCCGAATCCTCTTTAAACGAATGATGTGCTGGAAGGGTGACCCCGAATCCTCTTTAAGCGTATGCTGTGTGTCTTCAGACGTTGGTAGACATGATAGTGCTCTCAGCCTGAAAGCATTAGCCTCCTGCCCATAGGGTATCGGAGGCTCCCCAGAGCGCAGCCTTGTCTGCGGCGCACAGCAATGACGTGGCTTCGGCCAGTTATTTGAATTTACTTGAGTAATAGCCGCCCATTCATTAAGGCTCTTTTTGGTACCCTGAGAGCTTCCTTGCCGGTTGGATTCTAAAATTTAGAATCTATATGAATCATTTGTCTTACACTGATAGGACTATGATGCGTAGCTTATACTACAGACAGCAGTAATCTGGCGGAGCGAGGCATTCGAGTTCTACGCCTATTTCATTGGCGCAAACAGTTCCACGACTAGGAATGTCTCTTAATTCGACCACATATTTGATTGCGGGGTCATCGAACTGATATTCGTGGGATTGATTCTCGGTGTCGGGGCAGGGGTGGTAACAAGGACTTTTGCCGATGGAAACGAGCTGATTGCTCCAGAGGCACCAGTCTGGTGCCTGCCTGGTGCCTCCAGGCAAGCACGACGCGAGGCTCTCCTTCATTCTCCAGCACTTGGCATTGCCAAGTTGGCAATGCCAAGTTGGCATTCGTCTCCGGGGACGTGATCATTTTTTCGTCTTCGTGATCTTCTTCACCTCCTGAAATTTCTACGGGGATTGGGAGTCGCAGCGGTGGCAGTGAGGGCAACAAAGGGTCAAAACGACGACAGCAGTGCTGTCCTACCCCAGCGGTCTCCATGTTTGTCTGCGCACAGCGAGCTCACAGCCCCTACGTGTGTGCGGCGGCCGCACTGCGCCCAGCCCAGCCTACAACCCCGATATTGGGGTAGGCCCAGGCTGACTTGTAGTCTCGGTTGGTGCGTTGGCTGGGATCGATCGGCTCACGCAGAGGCTGCAGAGCCACTCAAATTGTTTACCAAGGAGAGATGATGACAAAGTTTGTCAGACAAACTGACAGGCGAAGGATGGCTTCGGTTCACGCGTTTCACAAGGCCGCCTACCTTTCGTCGAGCACGAGATTCCACAGTACTAGGATGTTAACTCGACGGTGATCAGTGGTAAGATCGAGAAGCTGCATCCATCATGGCTAGCGCCCTAGAACGCCAGCACGCAAATTTCGTCCCCTGCCCTCCTGGTTTCACCGTTTATAAACCCCTTCGGGATTTACCTCTACAACTTGGAGCGCTCTCTGCCGAGCTGACAATACCATTGGAAATGATCTTTGATATTGTAATAGCTGCGAGACCCGAACTCGCGCCCGTCCGAAAGTTTCGGACTAACGCCTGAATCTAGCGGCTTGGACCACTCTATGCCGTGTATAGTGTTCGAAGAGATACGACGAATTGTTGGCTTCGTCTGGGCTCTGAGTCCCTCCGTCGTAGACGACAGGGAGCATCCGGGAAAATGGGAACGGGAAACAAATGCTTCAAGATTGTTTGCGTCGCAAACTATCGAGCATTGCTTTGAAGCGAACTTTGCGCCACGAGTACGATGCAACTGTGAACTCGAAGTTCAACTATTCTGTTATTGGACCAATAACTCACCATCGGACGTTGGCCGACGTTTCTCTCCTCAGCAATAAACAGCTTTATTCAGGACTAATCAATGAATCATCGATAAACTTCATACTAGTGGCACTGCCACTGTGGCACGCTGCAAGAGGCAGGCGCACACGAAGCAGGCGATAACACACGAGACGGGCCTTCGGATAAAATTATCCCAACAAGTTGACTACCACTCGAATTCAATTTCGGCCTCGCTGCTCGAAGCCCCAAATGAGCGTGTTTCCAGGAAACCGTTCAGCTTTTCGCAGCTCATCCTCAACATGCTAGGGCAAATCTTGTGCAGTTTCAAGCGTCATCAGAAAGTCAATCTACAGATAATGCCTGCCACATAATATCTGTCAGATATGCCGTAACAGAGCCAACTCCAGCACGAGTTTAAATTGAAGAATACGAGAAGTTGAGGAGAGAAGAGATGGGAGAAGAGAAAGAGAAGCTCTAAAGTATTGCATATCTTCCTGTTCACTATCTCGGACTCCTACGAATCGAGTCCCGCGTACAGTGACAGTTGCTACACTCCGAGCTGAGCATGTTTATGAACCACGTGCTCAGCTCTCGGAAGTTCTAAGTGGGGATTGCTACTGAGCAAAGCTTATATCTAGTAGCATACAGTATAGATGAGATCGATGTTTGATGATCAGTCATCGGTTCAATAGGCTGAGCACTCCAAGCGCTGCAACTGTTAACCTGATGAGTACTGACGACAAACTTCTCCGTCACGGAGCCTCCGTGCGCACCGAAAAGGACCCTTGATTGAGTCAACTTGATTCAGGGTTGATCCAACCCTGAATCAAGTTGGTACAACACTGGTACAATAACAGTTCCGAGCGAAGATGCAGTAATTCTTGACTCCAACTTGGCTATCCCAGCTGCTTCGATGAGCTCGCACTCTCGAACAAAAAGATCTCCAGTTTCGACCGCAGGTCCGATGGTTGGACTGGACACCGACGTCATTGAAAGCCTGACCGCTGTTTCCTAAGTCTCAGTCGACAACAGGCGAGCATTATTCTTGAAATCAATGGTCTGATCTTCCCTCAACTAACTTGTACCATCCCTTCTGTGCTCTTTTGCTTACTGAGATCAAACAATGTTCAGTTTTAGCTTGGCGTCAAGCGGCGAAAGTGTCTCACCCGAATGGAATGAGACAGCCATCGGGATGGACACTCTATGGCCAGTAACTGGCGCGTGTAACTGGCGGCTAGTGGCTGCTCATCGAGCAGTGCTCAACCGTTGAGCACTTGAGATGGGACCCGTCTGACGGGTTGCCGCTTTCAAAGTTCTGGCAACCTCAATTATGCCGGTATGCTTCGGACTCCGAACACAGGATTTGGGCTCCCTTGCGTAGTGAGCCCGTCTTTGGCGAGAACACTATTCCCGGAACAGTCCTTTTGGGACACGGGGGACGCTAGAGCGGAGACCCTTCGTCACCAGTGGTGGGTCCACTGTCCCCACTGGGGACTCCCCAGCGAAGACTATGCGGAACGGTCTCTGACGAATGCGGCGACGCATACTCGACATACAAATGGTCGTGTCGCCTGGCAGGCCTGAACTTTCAAAGCTTCAAATATGCTTCCGAATTCCCGGATCTTGATTCCAGAGGTAGACGCCAAACCATCTCGAAGACGACGGCGGCGCCTTACTGACGTGCGACTGGTCTGCAAACTGCAGGTGCACTTGCGTACACGCGGAGATGTTAAGTCGATTAGTGTTCTCTCATCATTCTCGCGAGTTCGGAACCTACACTTCGATCCAGCCAAAGGATTGAGCATTGAGGCTCTCATTTTGAGGGCTCTGAAAATCTCATCCAGACAGGCCCGGGTTCCGCTTTTCTTGGAATCGACGATGAGAAGGTGATTTACAACTAGATTGCTCAGCCTCGTTCACACATTTTCTGATGGCTCTCCCGAGTACAAGGCTCTGCTCCAGTGCCTCTCGCGCCACCTTGGTCCGCAGCGTCTTCTTGGTCGCCTGCATGTACCACATGTCCATTGCGAGTTCTGACGAACCTTTCAGAACTGTCGCCGATTATCCCAAAAATTGCTATGATGGCCCTGGCCCGGCAGATGGTGATAAAATCGAGCTGCTATCCCCCTCCTGCATCTTCAGTTTAAAAGGGTTGAAGCCGGACGGAGTTTATCAAGAGACCGGCGGCATTGTTATCAGAACCACTATGGATGGAAAATGGGGTGAAATGAGGATCCAAGTCGACTTGAAGAAAGACCCTACAAGCGGCGAGACGAAGGTCAGCATGGAGACTAGTGGCTGGGCCCATCTATGGTTCGAGCATGATGGTATAGGCATCCATTGGAATCCAGCCTCTAACATTGGTCATTTCACTGGGACCTCCGTAATCCCTGTTTCTGTGGCCTCTGCGGTCGATGTTAACTATCCTGAGAACGAACACTCGTGGTTTTCTTGGTATGGAGTCAACGGTTTTGCTAGCAGCAAGCAAATGGAGCTGAACGCCACTCCTGAGATGGATGAGGGCTCAGCTATACCTACATTGATCTGGAACGTGTTCCGCATGGAAAAGGTGGAAGGAGGTTGGAGCTTTCATATCACTCTCACGTCGGCCGGTGACAAAGACGAGAAGCCGTTTTTATATACGGATACTGTTGTTGATGGCGTGCTGCATGACAGGCTTTAGGAAGAAAAATCGTGGATTGCTCGGTAACGGTGCTCAAAGTTAGCGCCTCTCGCTTTTCACGTTCCCCGAAGACGCATTTTGAACCTCATAGTGAGGAAGTTACATAGACAGAACCATTTTTCTCAGCCTGACAGCAGCCTCAAGCTGCTCATTTAGGCTATATCCGTAGAAGACCTCGCATATTATCAAAACGTTTTACTTTGAAGAATCTAGTATTCTTCTAACTCTCCTATTTTCACCCCAGCGTCGATGAAGGCGTTGCGTCGATGAAGGCGTTGCGTTGTGAATCGCAAATGTAATTGTAATTACAACTTGTAACTGTCAATAAAGGAATATCAACCAGCCGTGGAACGGCGTTCAGTGTGAACCGCATTGTCTTCTTCGTTTTAGAGTAGGGCCAGCTTTGCAGCAACTGCGCCGGACATTCGAGTACTCTCCGAGATTGTTATCGTTGGCTAGGAATCCCAGCCTGGGATAGAGCAGGCGATGGCGTGATGATACACGACTCGTAACACGAGATAAATCGAGATCAGATTTCTCTCGGTAATAATAAATCACACACAATTACATTACATCAAATAGTGTGCAATTCAATAGAGAGATGGCTGAACAATCTTTCCATCGGAGCTGATCTATACAGCCACGATACCACAACCCACGAACCCCACTTCGGACTACGACTCGGATTGAATCCCTGCCTCGCTGCCAAAAGTCCCGAATGACGCTGCCGTAGCTCGAATTCGGGAATATTCGACCTTGATATAATTTAGTGCGAAATCAACGCGGGAAAATCTATCCAGGGAACTGTTTAGCATCTCACTCATCCTTATCATGCTAGGGCAAATCATGTGCAGTTTCAAGCGCTATAAAAAAACCAATCTGCAGATGATGCCTGACAGATTTGCCGTCCCAGAGCCAACTTCGGCACGAGCTCATAGTTCACTCGAGCCTCTATTGCTGTTAAACTTCAACCTGAACTCTCCTGATGCAGCCGTCAACCGACCTGTTGAATCCAGGAGACGAAATCTGGACCGATTTGAAGACTCGGTGACAGCCTCAATGTTAACCTCATGACATCCAACAAGAAGTCCATGAGAAGAACCCGTGAGGAAAATAGAGGCTCCTGTCGGTAATCTCGGGAAGGTCGCCCTTGAACTGCATACTCGCTCCACAATTCGGAAAGGCTCCGTCTCACACACGTAGATACAGGGCTCGAGGTCCCTTCCCTCCAGATGGAGGCTCTCAATATCGATACTGATACTGGCCGTCCCTGTGGCACCGAAACGCGGGGAAAGAGTTGGCTGCGAAACTTTGACCGCGCGACCCGAAGAGACCTTATCATGCAGAGCGACCAGCGCCGAGCCTTCAGGCGACGTGGACTTTGATTGGCAATCCATCTTTGCAGGGGCTGCAGACGTGGCGGCCACCATACCGGTTTCAGGGAGAGTTGCAGTGATTCGCGGCTCTAAGTTGGGTACCACGGAGGCTTCGATCGGCTCGAACTCTCGATTAAGGGGATCTCCAGCTACGACCCCTGGACTGATCCCCGGACTGGGTTCCCAAGTCATGGGTGACGTGGTAGCAGGACCGCACTCCTCTGTCACCGGCTGGCGAGTTCCATCCGCGAAGTTAAATGTTTGATCTTCCTTAAAATGCCACTC